>CM060962.1:62210095-62257595 GCA_030765045.1 Tenodera sinensis | reverse complement strand
AAGATAACACAGGGTTAAAAGAAGACCGAGCGGGAGAAACATTTCTCATCTCCTGTGAACTGTTGGACAAGACTAACCACTCAACAATTGCTGTTACCTTCGACAATGCACAGGAGTGAAGAGAGAAAATGAGCTACTTCTAGCCACAGATGCAGCTCCCTATATGGTGAAGGCTGGAAAATGCCTGTAGCTTCTCTGCCTTAAAATGGTACATGTGGCATGCATTGCACGTGCACTAGAGTTGTGGAAGAAATATTTGAAAAGCAACATGATTTGTACAAATTAGTATCAACAGTGAAAAACTCATCAAAGCTTCACTACGGGTGCAGAAATTCATGGAAATTGTTCCTGCTGTGCAGTTGCCTCGCCAGCCCATCGTCACATGTGGGGGAATATGGCTTAATGCCGCAGACTACTACTGTACTAATTACAATGTTATCGAAAATGTTAATGCATTGCTGGCAACCTTCCCTGAAAGTTGAACCTGAATTGATCTCTAACGAAATGACTTATCTCAAATACGTCCCAATAAAATCATGCGAGGTTGAGAGGTCTTTTTTCAGATGCAAGTCAATGTTGCGTACAAATAGAAGATCGTTCCTTTTCGAACATTTTAAAAGTATGTAATTGGCCATTGCAATTCTTCTTTCTGATCGCACTTTAAAATGTGGCATTTATTTTATTCTGTCCAGAGCTGAAGGTTAGCTCTGGATTGAGCAATTAAACAAGTTCAACCTACAAAATAAAATTAATATTATTTATTTATTTATTATTGAGTGTGCAGGATATTTAAAGTAGATTTTTAATGTAATGTTAATTTAGACAGCAATACATGTTTGAAGATTTGAAAAACGCACCAAAAAAATTAGGTCATACTTATCGTTTACTGATTATAGATATTCTGCATAGTAGAGGGTAGCACCAATTCACGTTCCAGATCTTGTTAATATCGGTATTAAAAGGAACTGGTGGTGCTAAGGACCTAAATAACTGAACTCTCGATGGGGCTTTCGGTTAGTGGCTGTAGTAAAGTCTTTTTTGTAAAATTATTACTGGTTCTCAGTAAAAGTAATTCATGTAAGTTAATTGTAGTGTTTCCATTTACAATGTCTCCAATTTTACATATCTGTTCATATCCAGGACTTTTTATATTACACTCTTCACTTTGTTCTTTAATATTTCACCTACACTACCGGGAACAAAAGTTAAGTTGGATGTTGTTTCTTGAAATATTTTGAGTGCTTCATTTAAGGCAAGGTCTACTATTTCTAAGGAGATAATAGCTTTGGGTGACCAAAAGTGCGCAGCCAGAACAACAAGATTAGCTTCCAATTTACTATTAGATAACAAATTTTTGGCTAATAAGTTTCCAAAATAGTATATAAGATGCTAAAAATGTTTCACATAAATCGGAAGAAGATTGAACTAATTTGTTTCCTAAACATTCCTCCAATTGCTTTCGCTTAGGCCCGTTTTTTTCGTGTTTTTGCCAATAATTGCTTGTTTTCCTGGCTTTACGTGTTGGGTAACTTGAGAGCGTTTTGTACTTCCCACGGTTTTTTTCACATGCTCTACAAAACGATATTGTGCTAATCAAATCACTCGCAAGTTCATTTTGAAGAGTATTAAGTCTAGATGACTCACGAGCTTTTACTTTTTTACTTTCTCTACTAGTAAGTAGAGGAAATATTGTATTCCATCCAAAAATTCGATGTCGAGATTTCACCGGAAATATATATTTTGAGGCCCCTTGAATCAAAAAAAAAAAGAAAGCATTTTTAGAAAAAGGTCCGTGTGTATGTGTGTGTCTGTGTGTCTGCCAGTCTATGGACAGCATAACTCAAAAACGAAAAGTCGGTTAAAAACCGAAGTTGGTATTTAAGTTTAATATCTTTCAAGGATACGACACGAAGATTTTGAAGAAAATTGCACCACTTTTTATTTTCTTCAAAATGGCTCTAACGATTTTGATTAAAATTACGTATGTTTAAGATATTTTTATGACAAATGAAATGCATACTTTGAATTTTCTGGCTACAGCCTATGCAGTCCTGTTTACTCTAGATGACTTTTGAATAACTCGTAAACCGTAAGAGACAAACAACATCTTACTGTGTAAAAAATATAGATCTCGCTAAAACACACAATTTGTCTTTTTTTTTTTTTAAGAGTAAACAATTTCGGAGATATGCCTTGTTATTTGTGTCAGTTTCGGAAAACTTAAACTTTCCTCAAATGCAACATCGTTGTTCATTGTTATATGTTAACCGTGCAAAGAGTGAGTGAGTGAGTGAGTGAGTGAGTGAGTGAGTGAGTGAGTGAGTGAGTGAGTGAGTGAGTGAGTGAGTGAGTGAGTGAGTGAGTGAGTGAGTGAGTGAGTGAGTGAGTGAGTGAGTGAGTGAGTGAGTGAGTGAGTGAGTGAGTGAGTGAGTGAGTGAGTGAGTGAGTGAGTGAGTGAGTGAGTGAGTGAGTGAGTGAGTGAGTGAGTGAGTGAGTGAGTGAGTGAGTGAGTGAGTGAGTGAGTGAGTGAGTGAGTGAGTGAGTGAGTGAGTGAGTGAGTGAGTGAGTGAGTGAGTGAGTGAGTGAGTGAGTGAGTGAGTGAGTGAGTGAGTGAGTGAGTGAGTGAGTGAGTGAGTGAGTGAGTGAGTGAGTGAGTGAGTGAGTGAGTGAGTGAGTGAGTGAGTGAGTGAGTGAGTGAGTGAGTGAGTGTGTCTGGTTTAAGGGCCCGTCGACAACTTGGTCATTAGGGCCCCCGTGCAAAGAGAATGTAATCGCAAAGCCTTAAACGATTTGACTATCGCTCAAAGCCTACTGTATTCTCGAATTCCCTTTGCACCTACAAGGAAATCAGTAATAAGATAATTTCTGCAAATGTTTATCTCAACTAACACGAAGAAGATACAGGAATAAGAGTTGTAAGAATGGTTAGTACAAGAGTAGAGAAAGTAATGTGAATGCAACACATCAGATTTTTTCTAAAGTAACAAAAGTAATACACACACACACACACGCACGCACGCACCCACCCAGCCACGCACCCAGCCACACACCCCTACACTCCAACACACTCCCCTAAACACACACCCCCACACCCGCCCTACACCCAGGCACGCACGCAGGAATCAGAGGAATGCAATAGACACTACGACTGCACATGAATCGAATTATACTGAGCTCATTGGGAAGAGATGCTGAAGCAGGTAATACAATAAATTAGGCAATTGCATACTATCTCAAAATAACAAACAGCTTGGGACGTCCCTGACGAGTTTTCAAGCAGTTCAGTTCGGAGTTGCAAAATTTCTAATCTTGCATGAAAAAAGGCGGTTTTATGCCACAAAAACACTAAAATGATATAAATATAATGTTTTTATCAGAAAAGTCAAAATATGCATTTATATCCAACAACAAATAGAGTTTAATAAGCTTATAAACTAATGATTCGCGCACATAACTTGCCAGAATTGTAATTATAACAAAGGAAAAAATCTGTAAATGCATGAACTTCCGGGCCCTAGTTATAAGGCTTCTCAGCCTCGATAAAGAATGAAACTTGATCAGCAGCTATGAAACCGATACCTACTTGCAGCAATATCGCCGCATCCCTTCTGAAACCAGCTTCGATTTTCTCAAACCGGATACAGCGTTCTAAGCTACGAGCAGGGTTGCCAACTTTTAAAAGCAAAATTATCGTGCCGGCCACTCAAAATTATAGATTTGGATTCAAAATTATCGTACATCATAAACCAAATGCTACAACAATGAAAATATCAGCACGATGCTGATGAAAATGTAATAGTATTGATGTTTATGGTATCCACTTGCAAGATTGATGATTTCAATCAGTATTACAACTTTAGTACTTATGTTTCTCGCACCATTCGTCTGAAAGTTCATCACCTTCCTCAACTGTTGCAGCATTATACAAAGTTGTTGCTGAGATAAACTTTAACATCTTCTAGGTAACTTGCAGACTTTCGGACGCACCACATTTTTTTCTTAAGCTGAGACGACAGAATAAGTTCATTTACCGTATCTAGCGCCAATCTGTTTCTAATTTTGACTTTTATTAAGCCCAGTTTAGGAAAAAGTCTTCCACAAGAAGTGATTCTGTGGGGCAACGAAATCACTGACAATGCAAACTCCGCCAGTTCTTTGAAATCAGTATTTCCACCTAGGTAACACATGTGTTTAACAGCACTCCAGAAACTGCCAGGTTCAGGCATGTTCTTTAATTCACACGGAATATCACTTAATCCTAGTTTTCTCCATTCATCATCAAATTTCTGAACAGTGCCTTCATTGAGATTACCAGATCTGGGCACACTGGCGATAAGAGGATAAAGGCGATAAAGGGTAGAAGGATTAGTAGGATATGAAACGGTTTCCTTAGAGGGGTGGAAAAAATTATTTTGTTATTTAACGACGCTGTCAATTGCCAGGATCACATCAGCATCGCCGGTGTGCCGGAATTTTGTCCCGCAGGAGTTATTTTACATGCCAGTAAATCTACTGATATGGAGCTGTCGTTTTTAAGCACACTTAAAAACCATCGGCCTGGGCCCGGTTTGAACGCCGGCCCGTTTAGCCATGGTCGCTGGAGAGAACTTCTTTGGCGCTCGCTACGCAAAGGGTCGCGGGTTCGAGTCCCGCTCTGGGCATGGGTGTTTGTGTATCTGTAAATGTGTGTATGTGACAGAATTAACACGCGTAAGCACAATGGAAAAGAAAAGAAGTGTTATAGAAAATGGAAAACACAGGGGAAAAAAAAACTAAAAACAAATTTTAAAAAAAAATAAAAAAAAAACCCGCGACCTTGGGATCAGTAGGCCAGCGTCTAACCAACTGAGCCATCCAGACCGACTTAGAGGGGTGGAGACAGGCCATGAGGGCAAAAGTGATGTCGCTATTTGTAATTAATTTTATTTTGCTGGTGTGACAAACCAGTGAAAATGATATTTCGCCGGCATCGAACTATCAACATTCCAATTATCGTACACCCCCATTATTATCGTACGGGTTGGTTACCGTGGGTGCAAACATTAAAATTATCGTATGCCCCCATAGTTATGGTGCGAGTTGGCAACCCTGGCTACGAGTAAGACCAACACTAAGAATTCCCATATAAAACGATGCCTATGAAATTCCACGTGTGCAGGGGAAAACTAGCTTTAACTCCCTTGAATATTTATTTGATTAGTGGTACTACTTTCTTCATTTAGTGAACTATCATGGCGGCAAAGGCTACGACAGGAAGCTTTACTCACTCTGCAAAACGGGTGGCGCCGTGGCCGAGCGGTTAGCGCGCTCGCCTACCACCTAGGCGGCCCGGGTTCGATCCCAGGGACCCGCATGTGGTATTCGTGGTGGACGAAGCGGCGTCAGGGCGGGTTTTCTCCGGGTGCTCCGGTTTCCCCCGCCATCTCATTCCACCGGTGCTCCATCTTCATTCCATGTATCATCAGTGTCACCGCCTGCGGTGCCGTAGTAGTAAAAGCGGGCGTTAAAAACTACAACAACAACTCTGCAAAATGCGCTGAAATGCAATAAGAATTATGTTTACCACCCTCATGATTTGTGCCAATCAGTATCCTATATCACAAACCCGAAGTTTTTATAATAAATTCTGTGATATACTCTTTCAATTACCGATCATCTGACGACTGAACCATGCAAAAGAACAATCTTTCTTTGTTTTTTACTTTCTTTACTACGTATAGTAAGTAGAGGAAGTATTGTATTCGACCCAAAAATTCGACGTCGAGATTTCATCCAAAAAAGAATCTTTGGTATTTAAGCTTAATATCCTTCAGGGATGCAACACAAAGATTTTGAACAAAATTCCCCCACCCTAAACTACCCTTTACATGGAAAATGTTTCGAACATTTTGATTTTCTTAAAAATGGCTCTAACGATTTTTAATTAAAATGCCATACATTTTAGATATTTTTATGGCAAATTAAATGTATATTTTCAATTTTCTCGATATAGCCCACGTAGTCCTGTTTACTCTTGTCGACTTTTGCATAAATGGTAAGCTGTAAGAGATAGACCAAATCTTACTACCTATACAAGAATGTAGATCTCGTTAAAACACACAATTTATGTCCAAATGCACTTTTTTGTGTAGTCAACCATTTCGGGTATATTCCTTGTTATTTGTGTAAGTTCTGTAATGCTTACACTTTTCTCAAACGGAAGGTCGTTATTCACTTTATCTGTTGGTCGTGTAAACAGAACGGGATTTCAAAACCTTAATTATTTAGCAACCAGCATTAAAATATTTGAATCATTTGACTATCGCTTAAAGCCTACTGTATTCTCATGTTTCCTTGCACCTACAAGGAAATTACCAATAAGATAATTTCCACAAATGTTTATCTCGACTAACATGAAGATAGAGGAGTATGAGTTTGTAAGAATAGTTAGTACAAGAGTAGACAAAGTCATCTGAGTGCAACACATATTTTCATATACGTTCATACAAGATTTTCCTACAAAGGCATAAGATGCTATAAATGGAATGGGTAACTGATGGTTTACATGAGTTTGGAGCTCTTAGTGTTGATATTTATCTGGTCTCGTCTTGTTGAGATGAAGGAAAATGCGGAGCAGGAATAAAGAGATACAAGTCATCCCGATTGGAAAATGAACTCGGGCATACAGTTTGGAAGGTAAGCCCATGCCACCACGTGAAACAGCAATAATCAGACCTCGAATTTTAGCTAAAAACCTATTTTGTTCCTCTTGATGTGTAAACAAATAAAAGTTGTGTATATATTAACTATCGAAATATATGTTCCAAAATGGTGGTCCTATATAACCTAAAAATACCTAATTTCACGTTGGAATCTATTTTCACCTAATTTTACATGTTCAATTTCTTAATTTGGTAATATGGAAACGCTGTGTAAGCCTGTATGCCAGTTGTGCCTTGCCAACAATCACAGTGAACAATGCATAATATGGACCACATTAAGAACTGTATTTCAGCTAAAGGGCTTCTGTTGGAGCCAACAATTGCCCCACTATTAATGCTCTGAGTCTTCAGGCAAACCGGTTCGCACGCAACTGGGATTGATAGAAGAGGTAACAGAAAAATTAACTTAGTTTCTGATTATGTTGGTGAAAAAGTTTCTGAAAAACTCAAATCAGTGCTTCAAACAAACCCAGGACTGGCAGTTCTCTGCAGTTACTGGCATGTTGTCTGGCAAGATACCTGAACACATGAATGTGCCGTTCCCTTGCATCTAATACTAACACTTAAATATGCTCCGGTGACATCAGTTAATGTGGAATGCTCATTTTCGTCTTGTAGGATGGTGTTATCTGACTGATTTCAATGGAAATCCTAGAAAAGGTGTTAGTTGTTTACTGTGACTCTAATTATGGACATGTATAATAAAGACATTTTTATATGTTTCGGCTAATTTGTAATGGTAAATAAAATAATGTCATTTTTGTTCATCTATTTTTGTAATTTTAGAACCTATTTTTATTTGTGATAGAACCTATTATTGGTACCTAATTTAAGATTTTTAGGAACTAAAAGTCCAATGTATAGCAATAATAAAGCGACTTTCATAGTTGTAGGTGGGGAGAGGTAGGGTTGGTAGCGGCGGCGTTGGTGGTGATGATAGCGGTAGTGAAAGTGGCAGTTCTATGAATGAGTACCTCACTAACGACCCGTGTCCTTAAAGTGAGACAGCCCAAGACTGGTCAAGGTCGATATCATGGTCACTGCATCCTCGGCTTCGTCCATAAAGGACATCATAGGCAGAGGGCAGTGTCAGAACGGAAAGCTCCTTTGTCGCTTATGTGCAAGTTTTGAGGCTGGAAGCCGCTATTTACCAATTTATCCCAAAGGACTTCGTTCCAGACCTCACTGCGCAAGAAAAATCCCATACTTGCATCAGATAACCAACTTGAATGCATCGTTCTGCTATCACAATAGGAACGATTCTTAGATATCAGAAAACGAATTGCATTTTAAGCAGAAACACGTTAAAGAAATAGTGGCTAATAGATCTATGAACAAATCCTCCATTCCTTTTGGTCTTGAAGAATATCTTTGTTCTATAATGTAAAATATCAGCAAACTATAGAGTTGTTAATGAAACAGGTAAACAGCTACGGTTAGGAACAAGTGAAAGTGTTCAATATGAATATTTGAAAAAGTAGCTCCTGTATATGAATTTAGTACTCCTCTTGCTAGAAATATAGCGCTACACTACAGATAAAACTTGTAGATTTCTTTTGCTCTAAAATGAAATACTTCAGAAAGTTTTCCTGTACAGTGTTTGCTGAAATGTTCTTGGGTGTTGCGAGCTGTTAGAATCAACAATGTTTCACTAAGAAATACAATACTACTGCTCAGATAAGCACCAGATCATAAAGTGTAAAGAACGGACTTTGATTTAACTAAATTGAATCTTTCTGTTATATTCTGATTTGAAATAAGTGTGTTATTGTTTTCATAACTGAAAGATATTCTCGTTACTTTCGCGATATACGTTTTGCCACATTGATTTCCTGTCCCAAAATTTTGTGACTCGATGCTAAATTCAATCATAAGGCTTGTCATGCTTTGCTGTGATCTATAGTTCAACACCCTGTAAAGGTAATGATATAAATAACATTTGCACACACAAAATTTATTTGCGCAACAGGAAAAAAGAATAGTAGTCCGCTATCAGCCGCCATTAAATTTTGTGGCTACCTTAAAAACATACATATATTAATCCGCTAAATTTATTTTCGTGTATGTATTTAACACTCACAAGAATGACTAAGCTTAGGTTTTACGTAATTCTTGTATTTGTTTAAGTACTATATATAATGGTATTTTCCCTCCCTTTCTTTTACGAGAGTTGAGTAATCCGGATTAAGACCTGTTTTTTCACCTTGGCCGAAGCGCGGAATTGGTAAAAGAGCAAAGGCGGGATACAAACTAGGATTAATACACTTGTCACTTAAATACAAATACTAAGAATACTACTTACAAGACCACCACCAATTATAGCAATCTTCATGTTGTGTTGCTGCAGTCTTGGTTATCCTTGCCACACTGCTTTGTGTTTTGTACTGGCGGTGACCGGGAGTATGGGCCGGCGAGGAAAGCCTGTTCTTACGTAAGAAGGATAAAGTAACACAATATATGTATGTATACATACTTGAACGAAGGATTTCTTCCCCTTCCTTCTTCCACATATCCTCTGAAAATTCAGTACGCCCTCTTAGCAAAATGCGGTTTAAATGAAGCTGTCCAATTATCGATTGTGGTCTGTCTGAAAACGTTACGTAAAGCTTGCAGGTATTGCCAGGTGTGTCTTATTTGAGGCTGCGAAGCTTTATCCTTATTTATCTACTGCAGGCCTCTGAGGAGGAAACGTCTGAGGGGTGTTCTGTCTTCTGGAGGGCAAAGGGGAGACAGTTCTACATGGCACCTCACGATGATCTCATAAGTAGACCTATTAACTACTATGTTTCTCTCACAAGAGGTTGTAAGGGACGTATTTGCCATCAACAATTCCAGCGTTTTCTGAGAAAGATTACAGATAGATTTTCAATATATCAACATGGTCTTTGGCCTCTTAAGGGACCCTGGAACTGAAAATGACCCAAAAATTATCAAATTGACGATTTTTAGGTTGGTGCGTATAAATATTCCCCAAAACATAAGTCATCGGCTGGCAGCGAAATTTTTTAGATTCCTCCATTTTTAAAGGTCTAGGGCAAGTTTTAAATGCCATGTGCGGTATATTTAAACGCCCCTTTTCTGCCTAAATTTTTGGGAGTATTTGAACAAAGTATGAGCCAAAAGGGGCTCAAAAACCACAAAATTCAATGGAAAGAAGTGCTTATGCTATGAATCTGAGGAGAGGGACTACTGGATAAGAGAGGGAAGGTGTGACATATGCAGCAGGACAGTTTTAGGCCAATCAGGTAATCTGACTCATGATCATGATGCATTTGTGCAGAAAAATTGCTTTTTCTTGACTTTACATTTTTAATGCACCATCTGCTCCATGCGCATTAAATTTTTGTCTATGCTGCTAGAATTTTCCAGCATGTGCTCCATTTATTTAACTTCAACATCCGCTTTGGTTTCAAAAATCTGAAAATTTGTTTAGCTTTAAACAAATTAAATACCTACAAAAAAATGCAAAAACTGTTTTCAATGTCCATCAAAGCAAATAAATTAATTCCTTTAAAAGTAATTATTTTTTCTTCCTCCCAGAGATTGATGTTGTTTGTTGGGCAATTAGAGTTATTTGAGATTTTGATGTGCATGGGGTATTGAGAATATTAAGGTATTTTCGTTTTGTGAATAAACTGAATAATTAATTCGCTCAAAACTATACAACAGATTGTGCTGGAACTTTGTGTAGTAGTTCAAAACATAAACACCCTTAACTGTGCACGGCATTGATTTCATAATTATAAAAATACAGGAAGTTGAAATTGCAGTCTCAGGGTCCCTTAAACATACGCTCCTGTGTTAGCAATGCTGGGATACTAAGGATGAGCCGGCCCTAGCAACGGTACTCCTTGGCAAAGCGACGAGGTATATCGACCTTGGCAGTCGAGGGTTACGATCGCTTCTTATCTTGGTTACCAGAACAGCGAAATGCGGTTAAACCTGCTTTATACGTAACCCAGTTCTAAGTTATTTGCATTTATACGTAGATTTTGTAGGTCCCGGCAAAATGTAATATAGAAACGTAATAGTGACTGCCGAATGAGGAACGGAGTGGGTAATTGCCGCTCGCTGCGTAAGCTTCTCCAAAGAGATGTTGAACATCCTACTTTATCGGTTTACCCAACAATCATATCTCACAGGTGCGTTCGCCAATCGTTTGTATTATTTGTTTCAAACTCCGACAACAATAACAGTGTCTGTCAAGGTACGTTATCGGCTGATCTCGTATAATCTTTCAGTAATCATTATACGTTCAATGAAGTTCTGCAGACCTTATGGCCAAATGATGT
Organism: Tenodera sinensis; assembly: GCA_030765045.1. Classification (NCBI taxonomy): domain Eukaryota; kingdom Metazoa; phylum Arthropoda; class Insecta; order Mantodea; family Mantidae; genus Tenodera; species Tenodera sinensis. Next base: position 62,246,602 of record CM060962.1, on the reverse strand, counting down.
CAACTACGACAATGTTTTGCTTTTCATAACCGATGGTGCGCCATAAATAAAGAAGGCTGGTGAAGCTCTTTGTGTATGTTATCCTAAAATGATTCATGTAACGTATCATACATACTCTACATAGACTGTGTGATAAATAGGGCCCGGATTTTTAGGTTCTTAAAATTAATGTTTTAGTTATTTTTGTATCTTAAAAAAGTTTTTTTTAGTTCTTTTACCTGCTGAAATAGTTTTTATATTATTTTTTTTATTAATTTTATAATTACTTGTCCTCTTTTTATAGCAATGTTGCTGATATGTCCTGTAGATCCTTTGTGCTGTTCAAAATGCGATTTTTGGCCAGAGCGCACCTGGAAAATACGTAAATAAAGTAATAGTTTATACGCTATGTGCATTATAACAGGTGTTTAATCCTTACTCGCATTCCAACATTCGAGAACAGGTCGTACAGGTTCTCCTGTACGGTATGTTTATCTGCACAGCACCTAGCCGTTTATTGCGACTTTATCTGTGCAGTATTGAAGGTGTTCATATTCGTTCAAGCTTTTGTGTCTGTGGGTATGGTTTCTTTCGGTTTTTGCAGATTTGGCAAAATATTACTTTGCCATCTGTAGTGAAGTTTGGATCGTTACCTATCCACTGACGAATCAACCACCTTCAAGATGAGCTGACTTCAGGCAAGACACTGGCTCCTTAAATTACCTGCCTAATCTAAGAAAAATTGACTTCTAACGATGTAGTAATTGTATGCATTAACAATACACGATAGTCGACTGAACACAACGGATACTGTTTTTAAACTGATTGGTTTGAGTTTATGGCGGGTTCTCCTAATGACCCCTTTCCCCTCGACAACAATCCCCGCATTGCTTGCTTGCAACAATACAGAGCTTGGTCCCACACAGCTAAATGCAAGTCACTTGCCTCTTGCATTGTTGTCATTACTCTAAGCATACATAAGCGAAAAGATGTAGCAAAGATGTAACAGTCAAAGTCCATTCATAATTTCATAAACATTTCATTTTTTTTTTTTTTTTTTTCATTTTAAGATAAATAGGAGATTTAGCCTCTTTTAGGTTTTAAAGTCTTATTTAGCCATTTTTAGGTTTTATAAGATTCAAGTATTTGGCTTCGATGATCATGAAACAGATAGTTAAATTAAATCACTGCAGTTAACTATCAAGGAATAAAATAGTTAAAAAACTAAGAATCCGGGCCCTAGTGATAAAATCCAAACACTTTATCCGGAAGTAGACCAGTTAGTGTCAAACGGGAATTATTCATTTATTTTTGTGTAAAATAACTAGAGTCGATCTTTTCAAAGAAAGAAATCCTGCTCTCCCACTGCCCCCTAAACCCTGACCCCGCGTTGGTACACTTGGCTAAGTGTAGTAATGTTTTACGCAGACAATTTTGTAGCAGTTGTATCTGTAGTAGGGGAACTGGAGCTAGACGATGCTTCTTCAATAATTGATGTCCAAAATTTAGTAAATGACAGTAATTTAAAATGCGACCTGGCTTTCATTTCCACCAATTTCGCATTCTTGGCTCAATCTATAACGAAACTAGAGACTTCGGGGGATTTATTGAGTACTGCAGTTAAAGAAATAGAGTGCGCTGCAAGATAACTAGAAGCTGCTTCCAATTTGAAAGCAGAAGTTTTAAAGAAAAATCTGATGTGTTGCACTCACATGACTTTCTCTACTCCTATACTAACCATTCTTACAAGCTCTTATTCCTACATCTTCTTCGTGTTACTTCAGATAAACATTTACAGAAGTTATCTTATTGCTTATTTCCTTGTAGGTGCAAGGGGAATATTAGAATACAGTAGGCTTTGAGGGATAGTCAAATCTTTTAAACCTTTGAGATCCCGTTCTCTTTGCATGCTTAACATATAAAAAATGAACAACGATGTTGCATTTCACGAAAATTTGTTTTCCGAAACTGACACAAATAACAAGGAATATCTCCGAAATGGTTAACTCTACAAAAAGAATTATAAAAACATAAATTATGTGTTTTAGCAAGATTTATATTTTTGTATAGTAAGAATTTGTCTATCTATTACGCTTTACAAGTTATTCAAAGGTCATCCACAGTAAATAGGACTACATAAGCTATAGCCAGAAAATTCGAAATATACATTTCATTTGTGATCAAAATATCTCAAACGTATGGCACTTTAATCAAAATCATTAGAGGTATTTTCAAGAAAATAAAAATTTTCGAAAAATTTTCCATGTAAAAGGTGGTTTAGGGTGGGGGTATTTTCCTCAGAATCTTCGTGTCGCATTCTTGAAAGACATTAAACTCAAATACCAACTTTGGTTCTTAACCGATTTTTCGTTTTTGAATTGTGCTGTCCAAGGACAGACACACGCTCGCACAGGGACCTTTTTCTAAAAATCTGATGTGTTGCACTCACATAACTTCCTCTACTCTTGTACTAACTATTCTTACAATCTCTTATTCCTATATCTTCTTCGCGTTAGTTGAGATAAATATTTGTACAAATTATGTTGTTGCTTATTTCCTTGTAGGTGCAAAGAAAATATTAGAATACAGTAGGCTTTGAGCGATAGTCAATTTTTTTAAAGCTTTGAGATCCCGTTCTCTTTGCACGCTTAACATATAAAAAATGAACAACGATGTTCCATTTCGCGAAAGTTTTAAGTTTTCCGAAACTGACACAAATAACAAGGAATATCTCCGAAATCGTTCACTCTCCCAAAAATTTATCATGGCATAAATTGTGGTTTCTTTAGCGAGATCTACCTACATTTTTTTATACTATGATTCTGCCTATCTCTTACGGTTTTCGAGTTATTCAAAAGTTATCCAGAGTAAACACGACTACAGGGGCTATAGCCAGAAAATTCAAAATATACATTTCATTTGTCATACAAATACCTTAAACATATGGCATTTTAATCAAAGTCGCTAGAACCATTTTCAAGAAAATCAAAATTTTCCATGTAAAAGGTGGGGCTATTTTCTTCAAAATCTTCGTGTCGCATCCTTGAAAGACATTTAACTTAAATACCAACTTTGGTTTTTAACCGGCTTTTCGTTTTTGAGTTATGCTGTCAACAGACTGACAGACACAAGCGCGCGCGCGCACACACACACACACACACACACACACACACACACACACACACACACACACACACACACACACACACACACACACACACATGGATATTTTTCTAAAAATGCTTTTTTTGGATTCAGGGGGTCTCAAGACATCCATTTCCGGTGAAATCTCGACATCGAATTTTTCGGTACAATACAATACTTCCTCTATTTACCTACCAGTAGACAAAGTAAAAAATAAATGATTTGTTTGCCAAAAATACAAGTTAAAAGCCCTAAGCAAAGTAACACTAGTTTTGCCACTGCTATTGCCGTTGCCGTTGCCCTTGCTCTTGCCGTTGCCGTAGTCCTTACCATTGCTGCTGCCATTGCCGTTAGCCACTGCAGTTGCCGTTGCCGTTGCCCTTGCTCTTGCCGTTGCCGTAGTCCTTACCATTGCAGCTGCCATTGCCGTTAGCAACTGCAGTTCCCGTTGCCGTTACCCTTGCTCTTGCCGTTGCCGTAGTCCTTACCATTGCCGCTGCCATTGCCGTTAGCCACTGCAGTTGCCGTTGCCGTTGCCCTTGCTCTTGCCGTTGCCGTAGTCCTTACCATTGCCGCTGCCATTGCCGTTAGCCACTGCAGTTGCCGTTGTCCTTGCCCTTGCTCTTGCCGTTGCCGTTGTCCTTGCCCTTGCCATTGCCGTTAGCCACTGCAGTTGCCATTGCCCTTGCCGTTGCCGTTTCCGTTGCCGTTGGCCATTGCCATTACCCTTGCCATTACCGTTGCCATTGCCGTTTCCGTTGCCGTTGGCCATTGCCTTGCCTTTGCCCCTGCCGTTGCCGGTTTTGTCGCCCTTGCCGTCGCCGCTGCCGGTTGCCGTTGGCCATTGCCATTGTCCTTGTCATTCCCGTTGGCCATTGCCATTAACATTGTCATTCCCGTTGCCATTGCCATCAACATTGCCATTCCCGTTGCCATTGCCGTTCGCCATTGCCATTGCCCTTGCCATTCCCGTTGGCCATTGCCATTGACATTGCCATAACCGTTGCCATTGCCGTTGGCCAATGCCATTAATATTGCCACTCCCGTTGCCATTGCCATTAACATTGCCATTCCCATTGCCATTGCCATTAACATTGCCATTCTCGTTGCCATTGCCATTAACATTGCCATTCCCGTTGCCATTGCCATTAACATTGCCATTCCCGTTGCCATTGCCGTTGGCCATTGTCATTGACATTACCATAACCATTGCCATTGCCTTTGGCCATTGCCATTAACATTGCCATTCCCGTTGCCATTGCCATTGATATTGCCATTAACATTGCCATTGCCATTGACATTGCCATTAACATTGCCATTCCCGTTGCCATTGCCGTTGGCCATTGCCTTTAACATTGCCATTGAAATTGACATTGCCATTAAGATTGCCATTCCCGTTGCCATTGCCGTTGGCCATTGCCATTGACATTGCCATAACCGTTGCCATTCCCGTTGCCATTGCCCTTGCCATTGCCATTAACATTGCCTTTCCCGTTGCCATTGCCGTTGGCCATTGCCATTGACATTGCCATTAACATTGCCATAACCGTTGCCATTGCCCTTGCCATTGCCATTAACATTGCCATTCCCGTTGCCATTGCCGTTAGCAACTGCAGTTCCCGTTGCCGTTACCCTTGCTCTTGCCGTTGCCGTAGTCCTTACCATTGCCGCTGCCATTGCCGTTAGCCACTGCAGTTGCCGTTGCCGTTGCCCTTGCTCTTGCCGTTGCCGTAGTCCTTACCATTGCCGCTGCCATTGCCGTTAGCCACTGCAGTTGCCGTTGTCCTTGCCCTTGCTCTTGCCGTTGCCGTTGTCCTTGCCCTTGCCATTGCCGTTAGCCACTGCAGTTGCCATTGCCCTTGCCGTTGCCGTTTCCGTTGCCGTTGGCCATTGCCATTACCCTTGCCATTACCGTTGCCATTGCCGTTTCCGTTGCCGTTGGCCATTGCCTTGCCTTTGCCCCTGCCGTTGCCGGTTTTGTCGCCCTTGCCGTCGCCGCTGCCGGTTGCCGTTGGCCATTGCCATTGTCCTTGTCATTCCCGTTGGCCATTGCCATTAACATTGTCATTCCCGTTGCCATTGCCATCAACATTGCCATTCCCGTTGCCATTGCCGTTCGCCATTGCCATTGCCCTTGCCATTCCCGTTGGCCATTGCCATTGACATTGCCATAACCGTTGCCATTGCCGTTGGCCAATGCCATTAATATTGCCACTCCCGTTGCCATTGCCATTAACATTGCCATTCCCATTGCCATTGCCATTAACATTGCCATTCTCGTTGCCATTGCCATTAACATTGCCATTCCCGTTGCCATTGCCATTAACATTGCCATTCCCGTTGCCATTGCCGTTGGCCATTGTCATTGACATTACCATAACCATTGCCATTGCCTTTGGCCATTGCCATTAACATTGCCATTCCCGTTGCCATTGCCATTGATATTGCCATTAACATTGCCATTGCCATTGACATTGCCATTAACATTGCCATTCCCGTTGCCATTGCCGTTGGCCATTGCCTTTAACATTGCCATTGAAATTGACATTGCCATTAAGATTGCCATTCCCGTTGCCATTGCCGTTGGCCATTGCCATTGACATTGCCATAACCGTTGCCATTCCCGTTGCCATTGCCCTTGCCATTGCCATTAACATTGCCTTTCCCGTTGCCATTGCCGTTGGCCATTGCCATTGACATTGCCATTAACATTGCCATAACCGTTGCCATTGCCCTTGCCATTGCCATTAACATTGCCATTCCCGTTGCCATTGCCGTTGGCCATTGCCATTGACATTGCCATTAACATTGCCATAACCGTTGCCATTGCCCTTGCCATTGCCATTAACATTGCCATTCCCGTTGCCATTGCCGTTGGCCATTGCCATTAACATTGCCATTCCCGTTGCCATTACCGTTGGCCATTGCCATTAACATTGCCATTCCCGTTGCCATTACCCTTGCCATTGCCATTCCCGTTGCCATTGCCGTTGGCGATTGCCATAAACATTGCCATTGCCATTGACATTGCCATTAACATTGCCATTCCCGTTGCCATTGCCCTTGCCATTGCCATTAACATTGCCATTCCCGTTGCCATTGCCGTTGGCCATTGCCATTGACATTGCCATTAACATTGCCATTCCCGTTGCCATTCCCGTTGCCATTGCCCTTGCCATTGCCATTGCCATTGCCATTGCCATAACCGTTGCCATTGCCCTTGCCATTGCCATTGACATTGCCATAACCGTTGCCATTGCCCTTGCCATTGCCATTAAAATTGCCATAACCGTTGTCATTGCCCTTGCCATTGCCATAACCGTTGCCATTGCCCTTGCCATTGCCATTAACATTGCCATAAACGTTGCCATTGCCATTGACATTGCCATAACCGTTGCCATTGCCGTTGGCCATTGCCATTGACATTGCCATAACCGTTGCCATTGCCGTTGGCCATTGCCATTGACATTGCCCTTGCCGTTGCCGTTGCCCTTCCCGCTGCCTTTGCCGTTGCGGTTGACATTTGCCATTGCTGGTTCCGTCACCGTCGCCGTCACAATTACCCTTGCCGTTGCCCGTTGCCTTTGATGGTTGCCGTTACCATTGCCGGTTGCTCTTGCCGGTTGCCGTTGCTGGTTGCCGTTTCCGATGTCTGTTGCCGGTTGCCGTTTGCCGTTGCCGGTTGACGTTGCCGCAACGGTTTCCGCTTGCCATTGCCCGATGCCGTTCCGTTGCCGGTTGCCTTTGCCGTTTGCTGTTGCCGATTGCCGGTTCTGTTGCCGTCGCAGGTCGTAGTTTCCGGTTGCTGATTCCGGTTGCCGTTGCCAGTAGCCCGTTGCCGTTCCCGGTTGCGGGTTGCCGGTTCCCGTTGCCGTTGCCTGTTGCCGTTCGCGGTTGCGGTTGCCAGTTGCCCTTGCCGGTTGCCATTCTCGGTTGCCGTTGCCGGTTGCCCGTTGCCGTTAGCGGTTGCCGTTTGTCGTTGACGATTCCCTTGCCGTTGCCGATCGCCATTTACCGTTGCCGGTTCCGCCACCGTTGTTGTCGCCGTTGCCGTCACCATTGCCGACACCATCGCCGTCGCCATCGACCTTGCCGTTGCCCGTTGCCGTTGCTGGTTGAGGTTACCGCTGTCGGTTACCCTTGCCGGTTGCCGTTGCCAGTTACCGTATTCGGTTGCTGTTGCTGGTTGTCGTTCCCGGTGTCTGTTGCCGGTTGCCGTTTGCCGTTGCCAGTTGCCGTTGCCGCAGCCGCCGCCGTTGCCGCTTGCCGTTGCCGTTGTCGGTTGCCAGTTGCCCTTGCCGGTTGCCGTTCAAGGTTGCCGTTGCCGGTTGCCCGTTGCCGTTAGCGGTCGCCGTTTGCCGTTGACGGTTCCCTTGCCGTTGCCGGTTGTCATTTGCCGTTGCCGGTTCCGTCGTCGTTGCCGACGCCATCGCCGTCGGCCTCGCCGTCGCCATCACCCTTGCCGTTGCCCGTTGCAGTTGCTGGTTGCCGTTGCGGCAGCCGGTTGCCTTTGCCGGTTGCCAGTTACTGTATATGATTGCAGTTGCTGGTTGCCGTTCCCTGAGTCTGTTGCCGGTTGCCGTTTGCCGTTGCCAGTTACCGTTGCCGGTTGCCGTTGCCGGTTCCCGTTTGCCGTTTATGGGTTCGTTGTCGTTGCCGGTTGCCGTTGCCGGTTTGCGATGCCGGTTGCCGTTTCCGTTTGCGTGCTGCCGGTTACCGTTGCCGATTGCCGTATTTGATTGTCATTGCCGATTGCAGTTTGCCGTTGCCAGTTGCCCTTGCCGGTTGCCGTTACCGGTTGCCCGTTGCCGTTAGCGGTTGCCGCATGGCGTTGCCGGTTGCCGTTCTGGTTGCCGTTGCTGGTTGCCGTTGCTGGTTGCCGTTGTTGGTTGCTGTTCCTGGTTGCCGTTCCTGGTGTCTGTTGCCGGTTGCCGTTTGCCGTTGCCAGTTGTCGTTCCCGGTTGCCTTTGCCGCTTGCCTATTGCCGGTTCTCACTGCCGTTTTCGGTTGCCGTTGCCGATTGCCCATTGCCGTTACCGTTTGCCCTTTGCCGTTGTCGGTTCCGTTGCCGTTGCCGATCGCCGTATCCGGTTGCCGTTTGCCGTTGCCAGGTGCCCTTGCCGGTTGCCGTTGTCAGTTGCCGTTAGCGGTTGCCGTTTGAAGTTGTCGGTTCCGTTGCCGTTGCCGGTTGTCGAATCCGGTTGCCGTTGCAAATAGACCGTTGGCGTTTCCGGTTGCCAGTTGCAGGTTCCCGTTGCCGGTTGCCGAATTCGGTTGCCGTATCCGGTTGCCGTTGCAAATAGCCCGTTGCTGTTTTCGGTTGCCAGTTGCAGGTTCCCGTTGCCGGTTGCCTATCCGGTTGTCGTTTGCCCTTGCCGCTGCCGCATGCCATTGCCGGTGGCCGGTTGCCCTTGCTGGTTGCCGTTTGTCATTGCCGGTAGCCGTTGCCGTTTGCCGTTGCCAGTTGCCAGTTTCCGTTGCCAGTTGCCGTTCCCGGTTCCCTTTGCCGTTTGCCGTTGCCGGTTGCAGTTGCCGCTGCCGTTGCCGGTTGCAGTTCCCGCTGCCGTTCATGCTTGCCGTTGCCGGTTGCCGTTTCCGTTTGCCCATCCCGGTTGCCATTTGCCGTTGCCGGGTCCGGTTGCCGGTTGCGCGCTTCCCTTGCTAGCCTCCGCTGGTTGTCGTTGACGCTTGCTGTAGCCGATTGCCCGTTGCCGTTACCGGTGGCCCGTTGCGGTTACCGGTGGCTAGCCAGTTCAGTGGGAGAGTGGTTTGACACCGGATTAAAAAGACTGTTATCACAGTACGAAAAGCGTATTGATGTTCAGAAGGATTGTGTAGAACAATAGTTACTGAATGTAGCTTTCAAAATATATGATCTTTAAAGTATTTAAACGTTTTGTTATTTTTTTAAAAAAAATAGTCTAATTTACTTTTGAGACACCCCTCGTACCAGCCAGGTTATCCTGGCGGAAGCAGTACCTGCACCTGTATAAAGGAAATGAGTCGCATTCAGATATGAAGCAGAACAAGATGTTATTCTAACATGCTCCCTCATCTGATGTGGCCTTGTTGCATGAAGTGATAACTGTTTACATTAACCAGTTGCATGTATAATGACCTGTGATCGCTCAGGTTGTTCCTAACTCTGGCTGCTCTTACCATGCATAACGAGATCCGTACGAAGTTTCTAGTTCAGCTTATAATATTATCTTTCCACAAAGAGGTGATCAGTGTTTACGAGTCTCATCTGTTCTTTATTTTTTGTTTCAGCAGGGCATAATAACCCTGGTTCTAGCCTGCACTTTAAGTTGATGTTTCAGTTTATACAACTGAACCCTAACATATCAATTCATTTAATTACAACTCTTGTTTACAAAAGGTGAAATGTTTAGCGCCATAGAATACACATGATATATTTAAAATAACGTGAAGTGACTTAAAGGATGAAAGAAAAGAAGAAATCGGGAGAATTATTTATTTTTATTTCATTTATTTTATATAATCACCATGCCCCATATCATTTAGCTGTATTACATTGTTTATATTATCTTATTTATCCTCGTATTATGTTAGAATAATTGCAAGAACTCGAAGTTTATGCTGTTAACATATTGCACAAATGGCTCCCAATATTTGTTCACAATGTCACTGTGGTTTATTGGCTAGTTCTCTCCGCTTTTGATTCTCCTTTGAAGACATTGCGCTGCCAATCCAATATTGGGCACTCTCATGGAACATGATCGGTTTGTTCAGCGTAGTCGCAATTTCCAATGAAAGAATCACCCAAAACTTTAGAATAGTTTTTAACTGATCGCAATGGCGACCTGCATTTTTAAAGCAAACCTGACCGTACTTGGACTGAGATTTCTGATGCATGTCCAATAGCTTCACACGCTAAGGCTATTTGAGCAATTAACACCTCTTCTGACAGGCGTTACACATACCGCAAACTTGAACTGGGTCGTGAAAAAGAAATCAATACAATTGAGGCCCGTAGAGCAGGGTTGAGCGATTCGCACGTTGCCTTGAGCGACCTTCATCATTTTTACCTGCTAAACATACGCCCATCAGTCAAGGTCGTGAACAGTCTGCGCTCTCTGAGCACCAGTTGCCCAGCCTTGCCGTAGAGCGTGTTCGCTTGTCGCAAGTTCGTCATCCCTGGATTGCTGTTACTTTTTTCAGGGTCTTTTGAGACAGTGGAAGGGGAAGATAAGGACATCGCGTAGACGGCGCGTGTATAAAAATCAGAAACCAGGCAGGGTTGCAAGGTCTACGCAGTCTTTCAGACACGAGTAGTTGGGGGGGGGGGGGGGGGGGCAACAGAGATTGCATAGCACTCTTAAACCTGCATGAATATGTGGCGGCCGTGGGAAACAGGTAATGCACCTGCTACTTATAAAGCAAATTCATCGCCTATAGGACGTGGAAAACCAGTACATAAACAGACGGCACAATATTCTAAATGTGTACAATTATTTAAAGGAGGGGACGGCAAGTGTGACCCGCCGATTGCACGTACTGTGGCTGCATATTTAATCTTCTTCTTTCCCTGAGGTAGGACTTACAAGCCAGTGCCTAGGGTCAGACGCCTGCCGGGGAGCAGAGGGACCTCTGGACCAGACAGAGTGAAGACCTGGAAGCAGGTGGTCAGCCAAGCACCAGGTATGATAGTGAGGAAGAGGATGATATGAAATGCAGGCGAAATGGATGATTGGAAAGGTGATAATGGAGCAATTGGTGGAATGAATGGCAAACCGGAGAACCCGGAGAAAACCCATCCAGACGCCACTTCGTCCACCACAATACCACATGCGGGTCCCTGGGATCGCCTAGGTGATAGGCGAGCGGTCTAACCACTCAGTCACGGCGCCGCCATTATACTTCCAGACTCAGGGAAGGATGAAGAATGGAGAAAAATTCCTACCCCCTGCCAGGAATCGAACACGGGACCCCTTGCACAGCAGCCAGATGCTCTACCAACTGCGCTACGGGGCCAGCCTCTTAGTTACTCCCTCCCCCTAAATCATCTCCTCCATGCAGAGGTTACTTTCATCGCCCAGCCGCTGCGTCCTCCAGCCGCAGTCAAGCCCACGGAGGAGTGCAGGATGGGGGGGGGGGTAAGCACGCCGACTCTCCCGACCGCAAGGCGACTACTTGACCTTTTAGGGACGCTACCTTTCTATCAGGATAGCTCCTCAATTGGCCCCTCAGAGACCTAAGGAGGAATAGTGCACATCGTACCAGACCTCCCATGCCGGCACCGGGGATCGAACTCGGGTCCTCCGTGCCAGAGGCAGGCGCGCTACCAATTGCGCTCCGGAGACGGTCATTTATATAGTTAATAAAGGAATACAAGTAATGTAGTCCAAGTAAATACGATTATGTACTCCAGTTTTTATATTAAATGTATTTATCGTCCCAGCGTGAGAATAAGCTGTTGAAGCAATGTCAATTAAGTGCATAAATAAACAAATAAATAAAGGATAAAAATGTAAACAATGCAACAGAAGTATGAAAGGGACGCAAATGTTGCACACAGTGCATTTTGCTATCTCAGTGTGCCAGCACGCGTAAGTGACTGCGGCACGAGCAACCTGCTGCCTACCTGCCCCTCCCACTGTTCCAAAAGACTCTGAACAAAGTATAAGTTGAGTCTATGGAATCAAATAAGCTCAAGAAATATACCGTATACTTACAGCCTTAGTTCTAAAATACAATTGAAGAGTGTGTCAATCCGTTCCAGTTAATATTGTTTTGAAACGTATAGGTGAGAATAACATGCTCTTAGTAACTACAATCTAGAAGCGGTCCATCGTTCTAATGGGCTCCGATTATCTTCAGTTACAGTAAAGTAGAAACGAACAAACAAAACTTGTAAACGGTATAAGGTCATAAAAAGTATAATTAAGTCATAAATAGATAAGGTCGAATTGATCTCAGTACATGCGTAGAATAAGGAGCCGAAATACAAAACTTTCAAGGAAAACCTGCTCCCGTCCCTTTCATTGATACATTCAAGTGAAAGTGACTGGATGCGTTCAAGGATAGCAACGTTGCGAATGACATAAATTAAATCAAATTTACAAGACACGATTCGTTTTTTCAAGATCTCTCTCTCTCTCCCTGTATGTGTGTATAAAGTGAGTCAACCGCCCCTTATTCTTCTTCTTATTATTATTATATATATATATATATATATATATATATATTTTTTTTTTTTTTTTTTTTTTTAAAGGTAGGCCATCCATCAAACGCCATGTGCGCTTTAGTCCAGTTTTGTGTTTACTAAAACGTATTGAAGTTCTTAGACAGGCGAATGTGCCAAATATAGAGGAACAGTGGTTTAAGGGAGCGAATTTCGGGTTTCCAGCCGATTTGACAGACTTTTTACTACAGTATACATAGTAACGCAATTCAGTAAACGCCTTTGAAAAAGGGACCAAGTGATCTAAAGAAAGACGCTTTAGAAGCTTGCGACACAATTATCCTGGAAATCAAAACAAGGTTCCAATTTTAGGTCACATTATAGCTTCCAGACTGTTTGACGTTGCAAATTTTGATTTGTATCAAAAAAAATTCCCGGAAATGTATCTAAAAGAACTACTCGAAGTATACCCGTTCTTTGAGGAAAATAGATTGTAAAGTGAACTGCAGTTTTGTTTTTCAAGACCAGAATTACGCTGTCACAGGATCTGTGTGGTTACTTGTATTTATACATACTGAAGATTTATGCGACACTTTCCGAGAGGCAGTAAATCTTCTGATGTTGTTAATCACGATGCCAATGTCATCATCATAGGCCCAAAGATGTTTTTTTTTTAACTCTTAAACGTGTAAACACATTTACACGAAATACAACGTGTGCACAGACTGAATGTCTTAGCCATGCTGAGGCAGGAAAAAGTACCCCAAACATCTGAAGTGGATCACAATGCAGTCATCATCACGAAGAAGCAGAAAAACAAACTATTGGCGTCATAATTTTCTCCTCCAGTCGCCTAACACACGGGAAAGAGGCTGTTTACCACTATCTCGGCTGTCAGGAGTCCAGCCAGGGAACTTCAGAGAGCTAGTTCAACCAACTTGGTTTAAGGTAATCTATTTGTGAAATTTGGGGTAGCTCGAAATTTGATCATCCGCTTCCGATAAAAGTCACTGGTGGTGGTGGCGGCGGCGGCGGAGGTGGTGGTTGTAGCCGTAGTACATAATAAAACAATCTATTTCGGGGAACTATTCTGGCACTACCAGTGCATTCATGTTTCAGCCGCCACTGGTAAGCACTACTAGTTTGTTCACCAGCTCATGGTCCCCGACTTTTTTTTTTTTTTTTTTTTTTTATTCTTATTAACGTCCTCCAACGCAAAGTCATATCTGACGGTTGGTCCCCGACGGGAATGCAGTGAGCAAGTACGTGAGTAAACAATTCCAGGTACACAGCGATATCTGAAACTGCAGCCGTGCTTCTAGTCACGTTTACGATAGTAGTGCCAACCTTGGAATATGCATTCACGCTAGATTAAAACAAAGAAGTCGCTCAAAATACCATAACTTAAAAGTTTTTCAGTTCATTCAGTATATTTAGCTTATAAAACGTAAACCATTTTTCAACTACTCCGTCTTTCTCCCGCTGATCATTTTCTGCATTTTCTATATTTTTCAAAAACCCTGCCTGTCTGTTTTGGCCACAAGTGACATACCGTAGAGCATTAAGTAACCTGTTGCATTTCTGTATCTATTCATTTTATCTCGGCCCAAGCTAGTTCTATGAGATTGAGGTCACACATGTTAGAGGGCAAGCAAACGACAGTATGGCCCAATAAAAACAAAAATGCGTCCGCTTTAAGAACTTCTTTAGGTTTGTTTGTTTGTTTCAATCATCCTATAAAGATCTGATTTACACATAAAACTGTGAACCCCTTTGTACTGCAACCACAATATTATAGCAGATTTCAGGGCACTCCCAGGCGGGGGTTGATCTGCTTTTTTATCCTGACATAAAACTAGCGAATCGTGCTATCTTACACCTGAAATTAAGAGAATATAGTAGCGAGTAAACATAGCGTGGATAACTTGGAGTTAAGCTGGCAACGTAACCAGCAGAACGTTTGCGCGAAAGTTTACAAAACTCAGGTTACACTACATGGAATGCCTCTCCTCTCCCCTTCGTTCCCCTAAGGCCATGAGCTGGTGAACAGACAGTACTCTAGTTTTCCCGATTGATACGCCTGATTGTTTTGTCTAAGGGTAGGCAATTTCAGACCTATAAGGCAAAGAGTTTCCATATTTACTTTTTTGGTCTATTTCCTTTAGATTGGTGTTAGAAGTTGTTAATAGGAATTAATACAGTTTTAGCAGTTTAGAACCGAAATAACACTGTAATTCTTGGGAATCTTAATTCAATTTTCGGGAAGTGGTGGGGAAAAAATATAGAATTAATACCTATCGGCAGAAATAAGCAAAAGAATCGATAGTGAATATGGAATTTGCTACTGGACATTCTGATAACGTTTGTACCCTTTCCAGATTATACTAATGCCGGAATTGGAATGGACCAGTAATTAATTCAGGGGGTGGCCCGGGAGGCGAAATCCCTCCCGGGAATTAAAATGTCTCCCCTGGAAATTCATATGTATTTGTAAATGTATATATCATTAACATAACCCCCCCCCCCCCCCCCCGAGGTAAGTGGCTGTACTGGGATGGACTTATTCTATTCAGCAGACATGGCGGATATTGGAAACAGCTCTCATTTTCTAACCAGAAGTTATATTTTCCAAAAATGAAAAGAGAATACGAAAGTGTAAAGCAAAAAAAAAAATTAAACGGCAAATAAAGTACTATGGAGATAACCATAACCTATTTTAGGAGCTAGACAAAAGAAACAGATAAAGAGTTTTGATACAAATAATGACATAGAGAAGCATCATTTGTTCCTGCATGGCACTACACACCGATTGGTTCAAATTAGTCACGCGACCTCCAAACTTGACGTGTGAAGGAAAAGTTTGGCATCGCCAAACTCTTACGTTACGTCAGGTCTTGTTAAGTCGACCGTAAGTAGGATCATTTAATATAATGTGTTAGATTTTCCTGTTACGTCCCGCCGCGTTAAGTTCATTGTAACTCCGGCATAACTGGCATTTAATCGCTTTATATTTAAGTGAACCCAGGTTCAACTACAATCTGCGGAAATATGCCGGGGAGAAGAGAACAAAAGTTTACCCGAAAAAAAATGTTCAAAGTCCATACTCAATTTTGTATTAATATACAAAGGAAATCACTGTCTCAACAAAATGTTTAATAATCATGAAGATAGTATTAAAAAGCGGAGGAATGTGCGGTTGTGTGTAACAGGTCACACCACACTAAAATAAATAAGTATAAATCAATAAATATATAAATAAAACCTGAATATTTTATTCCGGTACCTAGGTTACTACACCGGACGTGAATTCCAACTGTAACATTTAGCTCATAACAACAAAAACCTTTACACATTTAATTTACATAATTTTTAATATAAAAAAAAACTACTACTACAATAACCGAGTGGGATGGATCAGGCGGTAACGTCTGTGGCCCGCATTTGGGAAGTTGCGGGTTCGATTTCCGCCGCTGACCTTGGGTTTTCCCAGGTCACTCAAGCGAATGCTGGGAAGGGTATTTACCTGCAACTCCCGTTTCACTTCCTTTCATTCTTTCTATCCTGTCTTTCCAGGTTGTAAGAGTCAGCAGATTCGCCAGCGGGCTGCGCTGCGGTCTGGAGATACGGTGCTAGGCTGAGCGGAGGCGCTGTGGTCGGCCGGCCGCCATTCAAGGAGAGTGATGGCTCATCCGAAACTCTCTGCAGCGACCTGGAATTCCGTCGGGCTGAAGAACTTACCTACGCCTGTTAAGAACTCATGTGAACCTAATGAACCTGGGATGTTTATTGTTTAGCTTACTTGCAATATTATACTTTTTGCTTACTCACAGGTTGCACTCCTACCATGTACAGTCCGGTGCACGGAAATTTTCCTATGCTGATAGTGTCTTTTGGTGTATTACTTTATTTAATGTGGGCATAACCTTTTCACTAGTCGTGTTCTACACCAGCCTGGCTGTGCCAATCTCTTATTGGTTTGTATCGAAGTCCAGTAACACAAGCAATGGCCGATAAACAAGGGGCGCGGACGAGGTGCGTAATGTAAGGGGAGGAGTAAGGAGGAATTTACCCCGAGTGGAACAATTGTCACCATCATCTCCTGGCTGTGTCAGTCGCTCATTGGTTTGATGTCATTACTCTGGGATTCGGTTTGTCACACAAAACAGCTTTGTTGAATATATTGTCCTCTATACTATGTATGCCATTTGAAGTGAGCAAATGATATGGCTAACAAGTCTAAAGTAATTGCGCTTCTTGAACAAGGATTTAGTGCTGCAAGGGCTGTGAAACTATACGGAATGAACTGCTTCAAACTGGTGGGATACCAAGAATGGGGATACTGGACACGTGGATTAATTACTAGAACATTATCATCTTTTGCTTTTCCCTTATGTTTGTCTACGTGATAAAAACATGTTTTTGTATGCTCGGTATATTTTGTGTAGATAGAGCTTAAGTTACAGCTTTGAATTATTTTGTAATGAAATGATGATTCGAAATAAATATGCACAATGTGGAGTTCAAGTTAATACACATATAATAAAACTGAAAATCTGCCTCATCCCCCATACCCTTCCCAAGAAAACTACACAAACCTGAGAAAGTTCATTATTCAAAAAGGATTGGCAATCTGGTGTTTGATTATAGCGGTTATTGAGGATAGGAGCAAAGTCCAATGAGACACATTCTGAATTATATGTTTCAATGTATCTTAAAATTGTAACGGGGTTGGGTACCGGATTTAGGTAGGCGTGAGTGGGATATTTCTCAGGCGCGAGGTTAGATGACAGACACAATACAGACGTTTACTAATTTTATTCTTCACCACTTCATTGCCTCGAAGTGCCGACCTGAGCGAGTTTCTGGTATTGCGTTTTAATATCGCTATCTACTTCTTACGCGAATCACTGGCGCCTTTCACACATCGACGTTTTTGGCGCTAAATTATCTATCATATTCGCGTTAATTTAATTTATTTTGTTGTTTAACGACGCTGTCAATTGCCAGGATCACATCAGCGTCGCCGGTGTGCCGGAATTTTGTCCCGCAGGAGTTTTTACATGCCAGTAAATCTGACATGGAGCTGTCGTTTTTAAGCACACTTAAAAACCATCGGCCTGGGCCGGATTTAAATATATTCGCGATACCGGTTCACCCTCCTAGCGACCTCGCAACAAACAGACCGTCAGCCCCGTTCTCTTCCAAGTTTTCCTATTTATATCTCACCCCCGCACTTTCTCTCTAGTCCCGTTATGGAGGAGGGGTGTATTTTCCCCAGCTGTGTCCTTGGACTTTAGGCAAAACATGCCTGGGCACGAGATGACGTTTTTGTCCTCTGGCCTTCAGAAATGTGCTCAGGTCAACATATTTTCAAGAGGCAGCTTCTTTACACAGTTTATAATACAAATCATACTTATACCTAAAAGTCTTATATTTACATTCTAATTCTAAGATTACAAATATATATACATAGAAGTTCCCGTCTCAAACTGTTAAACTGTATGAGCTGGTTCACCTCCGCCATTGCAAAACAAAGGGCAGGTGCTCGCCTTCCTATCACTGACAGGGGTTTGAACTGGGGGAGTGGTGCCATTCATTACCAACCTAAACAGCTGTTCCCCTTATCGGAAAGTTTCTGTGCACCAGACTGTACAGTCTGCATCGAAAGTGTTCTGTGTCTTCTTATACTTTCCAATACTAGCAGTAAAAAGAAAAGAATACTTCCCTGGCAGGGAAAAAAATTTATTTGATAAGCTGAGAGAATTATTTAATGAGAGGGGATAATCCCCCATCCCCCTCTTTAATTTGAACCCTGCACGTGGTAAGTATTTCTGAGGCATAAGCCACAAATTTTCCAGGAGTTATTCATTAATAAACACATAAATTAGTAATCATGTAATGCACATAACAAAAAGGATAAAAAGGGTCTATGCTAATGAAACAGGTAAAGAATACCATGGATAATAAAACCTCAAAACTCTGCTTTCATCTATAAAATGTGTAATAAAATAACATTACAGGGAAATATTGTAACTAAGGAACTTCCACTAAACATATTCAAAAAATGAATGATAGGAAAACTGTAAAGAAAATATACTTGCAGGGAGACATTAAAAAATGCAGAATGTTAACTGTTCCAGGGATATATTCGTATGTATTCCCGTGGACAAAAAAAAAAAAAGTCATGTCTGGATGCCAAATTCGTGTAAGTCTTATATGGCACAGTACCCTGATAGATCATATAGGTTATTAATATTAAGATTTGAAACTTGTGACAACTTGCTGCCACTACACAACTGTATCACAGATGGTGTAAACAAGGTACTGTGTCGTGTAGAGCTTAGATGAATTTGGTGTTTCAGACATGTCCATGGGTGTACGAGGGTTGTCCGTAAAATAAGGTTCCCAGTTTCTTTTTCCACAGTGAAAAACATATTTATTGACATTGAATAATACATTTTTGGAAAGCTTAAGACTTTATCGTATTTTATGACAATCACCGTTCTGATCAATGCATTTTTGCATGCCGTGTACCAACTTTGTGTGCCTGCATCATAGTACTTTCCCGCTGCGCAGCGAAGATAGCTTAAAACAGTTTCTTTCAGCTCCTCTCCGGTTCTGAAATGTGCCCCACCCAGGTATTTCTTCAAATCAGGTACGAGATGGTAGTCACTAGGGGCTATGTCTTGGCTGTAGGGAGGGTGTGTGATAGTATCCCATCCAAATTTGTTGATGAGATTGGTTGTCACAAGGGCAATGTGAGGACGAATGTTCTCCTGAGGGAAATGCACTCCCTTTGTGAGCATGCCTCTCCCATTGTTTTGGATTGCACGGCGAAGGTTCTTCAACATCTCACAGTAGCGGTGTGCATTGATTGTTGTACTGGTAGGCAGAAATTCGCACAACTCCTTTTTGTCCCTTCGATCTTAGAGCATTGCTTCTTCCACTTTCACAATGGTGTCGTCTGAAAATGATGGTTGTCCAGAATGCTGGTCATCATGGCTGTACGTCCATCTTTGAATTCTCTGCACCATTTGCATATGTGTTGTACGCTCATACATTGTTCTCCATACACTTCGCACAGTTGGGAATGAATGTCCACCGGCAGTGTTTTTGCACACAAAAACGAATCACAGAGCGTAATTCGCACCTGGCGGGAGAAGCAAGTGGAAGCTCCATTTCTAACGGCTGCTGAGCCAAGACTGAGTGGCGGCGCCATGGCCGAGCGGTTAGCGTGCTCGCCTACCACCTAGGCGGCCCGGGTTCGATCCCAGGGACCCGCATGTGGTATTCGTGGTGGACGAAGCGGCGTCAGGGCGGGTTTTCTCCGGGTGCTCCGGTTTCCCCCACCATCTCATTCCACCGGTGCTCCATCTTCATGTATCATCAGTGTCACCGCCTGCGGTGCCGTAGTAGTAAAAGCGGGCGTTAAACACTACAACAACAACAAGACTGAGTGTGGCAGACAGCTTGCAGGGCAGGCGACTGGAAGAGGGAGAACCAAGCTACACGTCAGTATTGCAGGATCTCACATAAAAGTATTCCTCGCAACTGCAGGACTTTGGGAACCTTATTTTATGGACAACCCTCGTACATATAAGAAAGAATAGCCATAAATAGTATGCAGGACCACCCATGGCAAGGAATCATGGTGCAAATTGCTCCATCATGAAAATTGTTTTGGGGAAGTTCACAGCTTTGGGAATACAAAAATACTGAAGTATATAAATGTAATATAAACATATTTATTACAATTTTTAATCAAGTACTTAATTGTTAAACTTAGTTTGTACTTTTAAGTCTGTTAATCTTAATGTGCTATATAAAAAAAAGTAGTTTGAAGTACAATTCACACTATTGTATAATGTGATAAAACAAATGGTAAGTTTTGGAAATGAATAAAATGAACAAACATCATAGGTAGATATGTCAATGTTCAGAATGTATAAAGTTATTAAACCATGGTAGTTCAATGGTTTCAATTGCAACTCTCCTGTTGAGCATCTGTGGTTTGATTCTCAGCTTTAGTGAGGGGATTTAAAGCCGGTCCTATACAAGCCTTCACCTCTGACTAGTTCATGTGAAATATGCCTTAGGCCCTACGTAGGAGTCCACAGTAAAAGCAGATCCACAGTAGATCCTCTCATGCCATTGCTATCATTATCTGCCTACCATCGAAGGTAATGGCTATCTATCAGGTTGTCTCCACCTCAGAAATAAGTCCAGTCATCTCTAGGTAGCATGAGGTCATACACCAAGTGGGAAACATTGAAAAAACCAACAGATAGGTCTCTTTAGACAGATACCATAGAATACATTGAAATACAAAGTAATAAAATACATTGCTTGCCAAATTTTTTTATTTGTAATTTTGTTGCCCCAAATATTGCAATGTTTTATTGCTTTTAAGTTTCCAGTTATTTTTTAAGCTCTTATTGTGTAACAGTATCACAATAACTACCACAATACCTATTAAAACACCCCCTTTGTGAAACTTTCTAGCGGCAAGAAAAAGGAACTACACAGTTGAAATTGAGCTCTCAGTAAAAATTGGGAAGAGAGCAATAGGTTTTGTTTTTGGGGGATCAGCATCTCTGATCATATGCATACTTATAAAGTAAAATATAAATACAATTTACAGAACTGCACTTAGGGGAATGTTAAATAATTTTTCACTAGAAAATATAGCGAAAAAGCATTATACTGCACTACTATAGAAATTGAAGATATACAACAAAAAGAAACATGCAATACACCGCCAAGAAATATTTAATAAAAAAAGGTAGTCTACAGCATTGAAAAATTTAAATATAATACCAAACAATCAGAGGGTACAAATCAGAGTGTAAATCACAGAGTTAAGTGGGCGTCAGGTGGATGGGAGCAACAGCTCTTGAAATATGTCCCTTTTACATAAATGTAAGTGATGTAGGGTTAGTATACAAAGTAGTGAAAAGAGTAGGTAAATATTGTAAAAGCAATGCCATAGCTGGGATTTTTAATTTTAATAACGTAAAAATACAACCCCCATAACTTTAAAATCCAGAATTTACCAGAATTGTAAGAATTGTGAAAAAAGCTACATAGGAAAAACTAAAAGAAATTTGGAAATCGGCTAAAGGAACACCAGAGAAACATAAAACTTAGGCAAACAGAAAAGCCTGTTGTATCACACCAGTTTTGGATAGAGAACCACAACATTGGCACTAACATAAAATTGTTAAAATCATTTACTTCAACAATAGAATTGAACATTTGGGAAAAAAACACATAATCAAACAGGAATAGAGTAGCAAATTTAAAACCACAACATTGGCACTAACATAAAATTGTTAAAATCACTTATTTCAACAATAGAATTGAACATTTGGGAAAAAATACACATAATCAAAAATGGTAACAGAGTAGCAAGTTTTGAAGAGTCGAGGATAGTGTGTGTAAAAATTGCTGTGCAAATGTTTCTCACTGTTAATTGGGGGTACCCACCATCTTTAATACAGGTAGGCAAGACCCACTAAAACAGTAACTTCATCAGCTTCCATCTTTGAGAACTAAAAGTAAAATAGAACATGAATGTCTAAGCCGCATGTGTTTAGATCTCAAATGCACACGAATATTATGCATGTAAAAGCAGATGCAAAGATTATCGTCATGTTTCCCCAGTGTAAATGAGTTTCAGTGTTGTTACATGAGGAAGCATCATTGCTGCGTGATTTGTAATCATGATAGCTCTGGGACTGTTGGGTGGCATACACCAGTGCAGACTCTAAATGACAGTTTCAGTGTTGTTACATGAGGAAGCATCATTGCTGCGTGATTTGTAATCATGATAGCTCTGGGACTGTTGGGTGGCATACACCAGTGCAGACTCTAAATGACAGTTTCAGTGTTGTTACATGAGGAAGCATCATTGCTGCATGATTTGTAATCATGATAGCTCTGGGACTGTTGGGTGGCATACACCAGTGCAGACTCTAAATGACTGGCTATTTCAGCATTGTTGCATTAGGAAGGATACTGCTGCAGAGGTTCTAACTGCTGTAGTTTCAGGCTGTTGAGTAACATTTAGCGGGATTCACTGTTACAGAGTCTATACAGCTAGCTGTATTAGTGAACAGGAAGAATTGTTGTTGCACTATTTGTAATCACTGAAGTGCTGGTCCTGTTGAGTGGCATGTAGCGATATGCACAATTGTGTATTCTACACAACTGTCTGTTTCAATGCTGCTGCCTGAGAAAGGATCATCTCTGCATACATTGTGAACACTAGTTTTAGGCCTGTTGAATGATTTGTGGTAGCATGAACCAATATTGACTTCGAAACAATTGGTTACTGCAGTGCCAGTGCATGACATCACTGCTGCATAGTTTGTGATCGCTGTAGCTCTGGGCCTGTTGAGTGGCGTGTAGTGGCATGTGCCATCATGGATTCTACACGACTGGCTGTTTCACGCAGTGCATCTGACAGCTCAGGTAAATCTGGAAGGTCCAAGGTAATGTGTGCAGACAAGCGCTTGTATACTGAAGCTGATTCCTTTTTGTTCCTGTAACAAACAAATATTACAATTCTTAAGACATTCTATCGATGATATCCTGTCAAAGTAATCTTACTCATGCACATGCACACATACACAGATATACATACTTCCCTTACTACAAAGCAAATGCTGATTGGGAGAGGTATCTGGAATTAAGATATATGCAAAAGAGAAACTACATTGGAATTTACACGTACATCTATTTTAGCAAGAGAGGCAAAAGGAGAATACTGCTGAAACTGAGCAGGAACAAAATATACATTCTGCATGATAATGTACTCTTCCTCTAGCAGTGTGTACATAGGTACTAAGTTGTTAAGTTCAATTAGGCTTGAAAAATTCATAGTCATGGCCGGAGCTCAAACCATGGATCTTTGCCTCTCTGTGGTAACTCTCTTGCCATTTGAGCTATTATAGTAAGAAGCAAGTATGCACATTAAACCCTGTCATTTGATCCAAATGTCCTAATAAACCTACACACTAACTTCAAATTTTAGAAATATCATACCTAAAAGACGACTTGCAATGTTGCAAGTACACTAAGTTTCCATGCTTTATAGATAGCGAATAGCGACTATTGCCTCCCAAAGTCCAACCCCAATGTCCTTGTCGTGGGAGGCAGTAACTGGTAAAGTAATGGACTGCTCGTCAGGGTCATGTATAGTGGGACCATTGTGTCCCAGGACCGCTGTAGTGGCTGACAAGAACTATGAAAAGCCAGCGTAATGGGGCTCTGGTGAAGCCATCGCAGGGCTAATCACTCATATGGTGGATATACTATTGATTCAGAGAATTCAAGAATGACTGGTTAAACTAAAAGGAAACCAACAGGTAATGCAAGGACAAGGGACATTGGCACATGGAATACATCACTTACAGGAAAAGAGGTAGAGATAATAGAAGAAATGGAAAAATATAAGATAAAGATATTAGGAATAAGTGAAACAAAAACGAAAGGACATGGAAAACAACAGTAGAAAAAGGGTATACATGAAATATGTAGGAGTTAGTAAAGATCAGAGAGCCAGAGAAGGAGTGGGCACAATACTCAGTGGGATATTGAATGACAGAGTAACATACTGGGAACTGGTTAATTCAAGCATTATTAGAGTAAATGTTGAATTAGAAGAAAAAAAAACAATAAGTCTTATTCAGATATATGCACCGACAGAAGACGGAAAGGAAATGGAGAACAAAATGTTTTACACATCATTACAAACTACAATACAAAAAGCCCGAGAAAATAATATGCACATAATCATTATGGTAGTTTAGAATGCACGTATTGGCAGAGGTGCCAGGAGAGGACGTGGAAGTATGGGAAATCCTGGGCTTGAGAGTATTAGAAAACAAAATGGAGACAGGATGATTGTATTCTGCATAGATAATCAACTATTAATTGGAAATACGTTTATCAACATAAACCAATAAACAAAATTAACATTCATAGCAAGAAGAAAAAAATACAAAAAGTCTAATAGATTATTTCACATACACAAAGAGTGCCTGATATGCATTACAGGATATTAGAGTTTATAGAAGTGCAGAATTAAGTACTCAGCATAACCTATTACTAATGAAAATGAAGTTCAAACCACCAAAACGAAGGGAACGAATCAAATATACAAAAATAAAAATAGAAGGATTGAATAAGAAAGAGAAAAGAGAATATGAAAGCTTGATAAATGAAAGATTGAATCAAATAGAACAAAATATTAATGGACAAATTTTAAAACAATAATTATAGTAACAGCAGAAGAGACATGTGGTAAGAAATTGGTTGGTGGCGCTTATTACAGGAGAACAAGATGGTGGAATGAAACAGTCAAAGAAAGAGTATGAGAGAAGAAAAGGGCATGGAAAAAATATGTGAATACAAAAGAAAGAGAAGATTTGAATGAGTATGTACAAGCAAGAAATAAGGCAAAGGAAGAAGTTGAACAGCATGGGAAGATTTTTGGTAATGAAATAGAAGAGCACTATAAAGAGGACAACAAAAAATGTTAGTAACAGTAAAACAATTAAAATAGAGGCAAGGTAAAGGAATGAGATCAATATATGATGAAAACAGCAAACTAGCTACTAAGACAGGAAATATTAAAGGTCTGGGAAAAGTACTATGATAAGGTCTTCAAAGAAGTGGAAGAGTATGAAAATGAAGCACAAATGAGTACAAATGAAGATGGTGAAATTGAAGGAATAGAAATAGATGAAATAGATGTAGAAATTGCAACAGCCAAGATGAGACTTGGCAAAGATCCAGCAATTGATGAAGTAACACCAGAAATGGACAAATTTGGAGGAAAATTGGTACTTAAATGGGTAAAGGTTATATGCCAGTTAGCGCCTGTCTAGCTGTGAGTCTGATAGAACCCCTTTGGTTCCCTCATTAATCCCTGCCTCCTGGGGGATGGTAGCCACAATAGACGTGTGTAGGTCTATGTGAGCAAGGTGTCCCCTTCTGTAATGTACCCTTTACCCTTTTTTACCTTTTAGCTTGGAAAAATGAAATTATACCAAGCAATTGGGACAGGAATATAATAATTCCAAGAAAGTTAAAATGACGGACTATGTAAACTATAGAGCAATACCTATGTCTATCATCTGTGGTATTTAAAATTCACACAAGAATATCAGAAAGGGAACTACGAAAGGAAATTGAGGACCAGTTAGAAGATGAACAAGCTGAATTTAGATCAGGACGCCATACACAGGATCATGTAAGTGCTATAAGAACAATAATAGAAAAAGCAAATAGGACAGACAGAGAAACCTATTTGGCTTTCTTAGATCTACAAGCAGCGTTCGATTCAGTCCCAAAAAGACACATATGGAAGGCACTAAAAGATATTGGCACATCAAATAAAAAATTAGTTACTCAAGGTGCATACAAAAATGTATATGGATTAATAAGATTAAATGGGAAAATGAGTGGTACTTTCAGAATGGAGAAAGGTATGAAATAAAGTGATAGTCCGAGCCCACTACTTTTCATAACATCATGAATCAAATAATTAAGCACTGTAAATGAAGAACAAATATATGGTTGCAAATTGGAAATTAAGATCAGTATATATACAGGTCCTAATATACGCAGATGATATTGTATTAATTAATAATAATGAAAGAGACTTACAACAAGCAGTAATCGAATGGAGTAGTACAATGGATGTAAGAGGAATGAACATAAATCCGGCTAAGAGTAAAATAATGAAAATCAGTGGAAAAAATGAAGAACTGAATATAGAATAGAAAGGAAGTAAATTAGAACAAGTACATACATACAATTATCTGGGAATTATCATTTTGTAAGATGGAAAAATACAGGAAGAAATAAATAATGGAGCAAAGAAAGCAAACAATATTTACTATCAGCTAAATAGCAGTATAATTGGAAAGACAGAAATATCAACTAAAGCTAAAATGCAAATATACAAAGTAATATACACACTTACACTATTATATAGATCAGAGACATGGACTATGTTGGATAAACATAGCAGTAGAATAACAGCTCTGGAAATGAGGTATTTAATAAAAGTAATGGGAAAGACAAGGAGAGATAGAATGAGAAATACGTAACTTAACTTAAAATGGTATGAACATTTGGTAAGGATGGAAAAACAGAGGAAAACAAGACAGATATTTGAAGCAAGAACTATGGGGAAAAGAAGAAGGGGAAGATCGAGATTAGAATGGGAGAGTCATGTTGGGGATGTGGCAGAAAGAAGAGGAAGAGGAATGGCTGAATTAAGGAAAATGGCACAAAATTAAAAGGAGTATAAGAAATGGATAGAACGCAAGATGCCGCGAGGCACATGGGAAAGCTGAAGAAGAAAAAAAAAATTATTTTGTTGTTTAACAACACTGTCAATTGCCAGGATCACATCAGCGATGCTGGTGCGCCAGAATTTTGTACCGCAGGAGTTCTTTTACATGCCAGTATGTCTACTGACATGGACCTGTCGTTTTTAAGCACATTTAAAAAGCATCGGTCTGGGCCAGATTTGAACCCACGACCTTGGGATCAGTAGGCCAGCGTGTAACCAACTGAGCCACCCAGACCAGCGGAGGAGGAGGAGGAGGGAATGACTGTTAGGCTTGATTTGTATAATAATGTCTTTTCACACTGCTTGTGTGAAGGCAGTAAGTCAGCAACTTGAATGAAACTTAAAAAATTCAAAGCCACAATTGGAACTCAAAATATAGATGAACTTTTATTGGCATATAGGTATCTCACAATGGTAACTAAAACAGTAAGAGCATTAGTGTGTAAGACGCCTTATGTGATATACTTCTAAACACTACTTATTTAATCTGCACCACTTTAAAAATTAAACTCTCTTGCCAAGTTGCATGTAATTAAACTAATTGGCATACAGAGTCTAGAATTCTATTTGTTTTATGGACCTGACACTTTATCCAACATGATAGCTATGCTTCCTGGACAGGTAGAGGTAGTCAGAGAAAGAAGTGAGATGTAACTTGATAAAAATGCTTAAGTTCTAAAGACACGAATATTGACATTTAAGCATCAGTAACATGTTCCTAAACAATTAGGTATGCAACTATGGTGTAATGGCAATTTTAAGGCCATGCAAATTTTACTGCTGAGTGGACACTCAATGTTCAGGTTTCTTGTCTTTTCACTTGTCACATAAAGCACGTACGTTGAGTTTTTTTCACATTTCTTCATAAAGATCTTTTCCCACATAGAGAACAGTCAGGCCCTAGACACTTAAATACATCAATTTGCTGTTCTATATTGTGGTTCTCCTTCAAAAACTGGTAAGCCACTGCAGATTTGTCTATTTCTTTGTTTTTGATGTTCCTGAGATGTTCTTTAAGCCTAATTCCTTTTGGTATTTCAAATATAGAAGTTGTCAGAGTCTGCAAATTTATGTGGTAAACACTAGAATTTTTGCCTACACGATTTTTGTCTATTTCAACACCACAATGGATAAAAACCCAAACTTCAAGTTCATCAGGTCAACCAGAGAGATGCCTCAATCATCACCAAAGAGTTCCCTAAACCAAAATCCAATAGTCGACATAAGCTGATGATGCTAGGAAGAACCTAATGGACGGCCTCTCAGGGTGCATTACACAGTCCAAAGTGCAAAATCTGACTATGAAAAATTGACCTCAGTGCAAACCACAATTCGCTCTTTCCTTAAGCTTGTCTCTCTCACTTTGCCATCTCACCCTGCTTCACTTTCAGTGCTATTTCTGCCTTACTATGTAAAGTTTATGTGCAGTGCGCAGTGTTAAACAAGTTAATTCGGTTTTTAATACCAAATCTGGTCTTTTGTTTTAATGATCTAGAAAGCACAGGTACAAACCTCATTTTTTGATTAAGAATGCTTTTCTGCAAGATATAGCAACCTCTTTAATTCTTTCTCTCTAGTATCCCTTATGATTTCATCATGTATTTCTGGGTGTATGTACTCCGTTATAGGACCTGTATCTTTCAACAGATGATTTTCTCACATGTGTAATTACTGTACTGCACATGAGGCATTTGGCCTCTATCATGATAACTTTCAAAACATAAGAAGGTTCCCACTCCAATTTAAATTAACTTTCAGCATTCCTTGCTCTATAATTAGGTATTTTTATTGCACATATCTATTTCACTGATAAGCAAGCAGTGTAACAACACAGGTTTCCTTGAGTCTTCGCTTCTTCGCTCTGCAGTGCATGAGTTGAGCTGAGCTTAACCGAGTCGCCACACACCTTGGATTGCACCCAGTGCAATTTTAAGCTTTGAGAGGCCCTGACCTAACAGAACATGCTCTAGGTAAAAACTAGAAATAAATGGAGCATCAAGATGTAGTTTGACAAAATTATATTAACTAGACATGTTTATAATAATTTGAATTATTCTCTGACACGTGCCGTTTCTTTGTTTTATAAACATTTGTCACACTTAGTATCAAATTCCACTTGTAGACCTTTCATAAAGCAAAAAGGTTTAGCACTGGGATGATGGATGTTACCCGTTTTTTCTGGTGTTTATAAAGACTTTTAAGATCAAGAATATATACATGGAAGGTAGGATTAATACCTATAGTCTTCTAAAAAGATCTTTGCAAGAGTGTCTGATATTGGTGATGAAAGTGATTCTTGTAACTCCTTTTGCGTTAGAAATATTTTCTTTATACTGAAATACACTGAGAAATAATATTCCATGACAGAGTTAAAGTATACATAGTAGACTAATTTAAGTGTATCTATAGAACTTGCATTTACCAGTTGCTTGGATAGAATAAGAGGCAGAGTTGAGTTTGGGTAAGATACACTTAATGTGAGCTTTCCAATCAGAAGCTCTCTGCTTCAATGTCCAAAAATTTAATGTCTACTTGTTCTAATAACATGCCATGACCTTAAATTTCTACTGGAGCATATGATGTTTGATGAGCTATAAATTTAAGAACTATTGTTTTGTCTGGATTTGCAGATAATTTGTTAGCTTTAAACCAATATACGGCTCAAAACATAACTCAATCTAGTTACTCACTAGTCACCAGCACACTAGTGTCATCAGTGACAGAACAGTACTTGCAATATCCTTATATAAAGTGATAGGTCATTTATATATATATATCGGAAATACTGAAGGCCTTAATACTGCACTCCAAGTATTACCGTTTTCTAATTTGACATTTGTTTTTCACAACCACTATTACTGTTTACTTCAACACTATTTTCTTCATTTAGATATGATATGAACCACTTTAAATTTTTATTTTTTATTCCATAGAAATCCAATTCTGCTCTGAGAATGTCATTTCTAATGCAATCAAATGCCTTTGCTAGGTCACAGGAAGTTCCACCTATGCACATTTTTGTTTGTTTGTTTATTTAAGGCAGTCAACACTTTGTCTTAAGTTTATAAAGGTCAATAAGGCTTTTCTGAACCCAAACTAATCCCTAATAAGTGTGATATTCAACGTACATATTTATCCAGTCTGTTGAACATCTTTTCTTTTTTTTCCTTCAAGAACTTTTGAAAAAATTGGCAAGAGATGTATAGGTCTATAATTTGAAACATAGTTTTTGCCCATTTTGAAAAGGGGTTGAACAACTGAGAATTTCATCCTGCGAGGGAAAATTCTATACTCTAAATTTTATAACTTGTCACTTTTTCTATTGTCCTTGTCTACAGAGGGACAGGAAAGTCACTATACTAATTTTTAGTTCTAAATGACCATCCTCTCACGCCCCAAACAGCTTTCTTACCCAAACCTTTCTGACCCATTTCACAGAGAAAGTAACAATAGTTACTAGTTTCTGCAAGAGTGTAAGTGATAAATTAGTAGTACAAAGGAGCTTCAGCAAATGATTCCACCACTGGCCCATCTTGCTGTTTTAAAGGGATTTCTGTTCCACCCAATTAGTAGACCTAAGAATGACAGCTATTGGGGCTGAATATTCTCTTTCTCTTTCTTCAGAATGAGTGCCGAGATAAAAAGATATAAGTCTTCAGGTACTCACTGCATAAATAAAGGGGAATGCTAATTTGAAATGAGCATGATTTTAAAATTTCTATTGATATTTCATCATAACCAGAAGTATTTTTTGTTTTAAAAGAGTTGACAACGTAGGTCATCTGTGTGATTTTGCTTACATTTATTTTCACAGGAAATCATCATTGAGGAACTGCAGAATCCATGATGGATAGGTAACATTTGTTACTGATTTCACAGTCCACCTACATGAGTTGAACACTAAACTGCAGGGAAAATATCCAACAGCTATTCTCCCTACAGTCTGCAGTTAGAGCAAACTGGTGTGCAGAATAATACTATCAAAATGTCAGGTAAAACTGGAGGGAATTGTAGAAACAATTACCTAATGAACGCTTTCCTCTATAATGGGAATTTACGGCAAAACTTGTGATTATGTTGTTGTTTTCTAGTGCCTTGCATCTGGCAATGAAGCCATTAGCATTCGTGCTTTCCAATACTTTTGAACTGTAGTTCCTTCTGATCTTAATGCTTCACAGGTCTTCAAGTGGTCTTCGTTCATTTCTGCTGGATCGTTACACAGGACACATATTGGTGAGGCTGAGATACCTATTCTGTAGAGATGACTTGCTAAGCAAGTGATTATTCTTGCACTACTTATGCCTGTAAACAATTCCTTTTTTATAAAATGAACCACATTAAAAATAATGTGCATATTTGTGAAATTGACAATCATCTTATCTCAAGTTTACATCTATGTACGAATGGCATCCTTTCCTATATAGACACAACTGTGCATAATAAACAATACAGGCGATCTAAACCTTTAAACAACTCATTGCCTTATTGTCATAAACTCTATGCTCCACTATTATTTATGATATATATGCATAACATTCATATTAAGTATACATTATTGAAGCCAAGATGTAATTCACTTTTGATGCTGATTACTGCAAATTATCACAGACATGTTTGTCATGGCATGACAACATAATTTTTGTACACCTGTAGATGCAGGACAAGGCAGTGCAGACATCCTTTTGATGTGAAGAACAACTGTCAAGTCTGAATTAAGTGGAGTAAGTTGGGCCAACTTTCCTCCCATGTTTGCCCATGCCTGCACTAGATGATATAGATGACAGCCATAAACCGCTTGAGGGCCTACGATGGTGGGTCAAGAACTTCGAGAGATAAGGACAGTAACACAAAGGTGCTGAAAGCACTCAGGAAGAAATTATAGGCAGCAAACTTCAGTATCTAAAACTACATACACCTGCTATCTGCTTACGCAAGATATCCAAACATGACGGGGCAGGTATATTTAAAAGTCTTTCACTAACAGTTTTCCATCATGGCAGAGCACGATATGTAGTCATTGGAGGAGCTCACGCACATGATAACCTGTGATCAGGGGTGGATGAACGACACCTTCAAAGTGGTTCCAGGGATGGCCAAAGACCTGGGAACATGCAGTTAAGGAATGGCCATGCCTGCTTGAAAGAGGTACAGCGGTTTAGCAGTGGACAGAGGAAGCCATGGCAGTAATTCAACCATTGAAATTCACGTACTGTAGCATGCAAGTTTAAAGGTTCTCACAGCCTATCACCAGCTTCCTCGTGGGCAATGATACCAACTAAATTGTCACAAAAGACCAGACGTGGGTGACTCATGGGATATCTTGAGTGACTTTCATTTTTTTTTACCTGCTAAACAGTTATCAGTCCAAGAACATGAACAGCCTGCACTCAGTGAGCACCAGTTGCCCAGTTCTGTAATAGGCATCTTATTCCACATCTAAGAAGTAGTGTGTTGCCAAGGAAATAATCACATGAAAGCCTTATACAGAGGCTTCTTGTACAATGGTTGTAGATTACTGGGTAGATGGCTTGAGGTGCTGCAAGAACTGCAGGCTCCAATTCTTTCTTGCATGTATAATGTGATATGACATGCAACCTAGATACATTCAGAAACAATTTATAATTAACTTTGCTTCTGCTCGCCAATGAGGAGATATATTACAAGAGTGATGGTAACAGTGTCATTGGTGGTGATGGAAACACCAGCTCAACCACAGAAACTGCCTGCAATGAGACCAAAATGTGCAAGAAGACTGCCATTCTTATTGAAAATTCTATGATTATACATATATATATGCACACCAACAAAATTATATATGAGATGAACGACTTAGCAATAGGCGCAAAGGAACTATTTCCATGCACCAAGTTGTGTATGATTGCTGCTCTGCAAAATAGGGATAAAGATATGCTTCACATTGTGGCTGCTAACTCCACTTAGATTGGTTAAGTCAGCTGACTTTTGTTGATGGTATTCATGGATAAGTAACAAGAATCTTGGTTGAGATGGTCTTCATCTAATTGAATACAAGCGCAAAGTTGTTGGGAACACTGACTACCTCAATCGAAGGAACACAATGCAATTATCCACCATAGACGTAAATGTGAACTTTCATTATCTAATGGGAAAATAATGTCTTCTTCTTCCTGACAAGATTTAGGCCTTTAGACCTGTTCCAAGGCTAAATAAATTGGTTGCTCCATCTTCTCTGTTGTCGTCCAATGTTTCTCTGTCCAGAAGGTCTGTAAAATAAAGCTCGCTGTGGGTATCTCGAAGGGGACATCCTTAAAACATGGTCTTCCACTCTTTCTGAATCTCTTCAATTATATTTTCTTCCATAAGTTGTGCTCGTATATCAGTATTTCTCATTCTGTCCCATCTTGTTACTCCCAATAGTGGTCATAAAAATCTCATTTGGGCTGTTTCTAATCTGGATTTTTCCCTAGATCGTAGGACCCATGTTTCGCAAGAGTACTTTAGTGCTGGTTTGGACACAATATTATGTAACCTTTGTTTGACTTCTTTTCTCATACTTCATTTACCATTACATTTCAATAATGTAAATAATATAACTAAAACAACTGAAGTTTGTTCTTTAACAAACACACACAATGCAGGTTTCAGGGGAAATAATAATTTGTTGAACATATTTTATCAGAGTATACAGTGTGTGCAAAACAAGTTACTTGAGCTGAAGTTACTTAAATTTAACCACTTCAGCAGTTATCCTAGAATCAAGTTACTTGAGATAGTTACTTGAATTTAATCACTTCAGCAGTTATACTGAGAATACTGGTAACTAAGAAATGGTCTAAAAAGTTCTAACCACAGTTATCTCATATACATTTCAATTTTAATTCTCTCTGATTTTATCCAGAGTATTCTCATTCAGAACACTTTAATTCATCTCATACCGCCAGATGGTACGGCTATATTCATTTCCATGACATCTAGAATTAACATGTTGCCTTGATGTCAGATTTAGCATATTTTATTGTATTAATCAGAGCATATATTCACATTCTGTTTTAGATGTTCACTGGCATTTCATGTATAGTTTTAGCCTGAACGTTGCAGTGGATCCTAACAAGAACAACACTAGTTTTTTGGCCTCTTTTTACTTTCTGTACTATAGGGAGCATGAAATAAGAAGGCACATGAGTAGCTCCAATCCCTACTCAGCTATGGAGCACTGTTGCCGGCTCATATCGCTATGCGAAAGAAAAAGAGGGGAGATATGCACGTGAGCGTTACCGGTAGACAGCAGCGAGGACGGTGAAGGATTGCAAGGTGCACATTTAAAACCCGTCATAACAATTTCAATCTCTTTAAAATGAGACAATAGGCTCTAATCGTGTAATTTGCTTCAAATATAAATTCCTCATCTAAGCAGATAATTTTCATTTGCAATCTAATGTTTCAACGGAGTTCATATCTTTCATTAAATAGGTGATACAACATTACAATGTTGAGTTTATAAATTGTTTATCATATCCGATTCTCTAGGAACGTTTTCGTGTAAATATTTTCGGAGTGAAAATAAGAGAGTTACGTGACGATTTAAATAAGTCTAAACGGATGTTGTAGTTGCGCAATTTCAGGCATTTTCTGATAGGTATTTCTCATATTTTTCTCAATTTTTCTAAGTGTCTATACAGAGTTTCTGCACATATGTTAATCAGTTTCTATATTAGGTATTCTAAGTGAAAATCTACATAACTAAGCAACAAATGCCTAAGCACAATTTCAAGCCACATTTTATGAGTAATATTCCAATGTGGCCTTCTCGGTTGTGTATTTTAGACATTTCAGCACTTAAAATGTTCCTTACGATGCAATTTGTATGTTAACGGAGCGAAGCTCCGGAAATAGTTTCCCCAATATATGCCACCCAGAATTTGCAATGCGGTTATTAATATAAGGCAAGTATGTTAGGCTAACATCTCATCAAGGTTTATATTATATTACATATAGCAAAGCGGAAACTCGCCATTGAACAAAATATTTTTTTAAACCAGCTGTGTGAAGGCTATTTTAACAAACTTATTTTATAGCTCAGTAAGAAACATCAATATGCAGTGTTGATTAACAATTGTGAACATTGTATCGCAAAGAGAATTTGCCATAAAATAGCTTACATTTTTGGTTTAAAATACGTAATACAGGAATGACTAAACATACCGTATTTTATCGCATAAGCACCCCCCCTCGCATATTTCCCACCCTGTGATTTTTCATCACTAAAAAATATTTACCTATTAAACATCGCATAATTCCCTCTCCTGGTTCGTTCTTATTGGAGCGGCCTTCAAATGACTTGATAGCGGACAACAATCGACGCAGCGCTTGCCACAAAAATACTCGTATAGCCATTGTCATAACGTACCTATCGTAAAATTCAAATGTGAAGTTACACACATGTTCGTTTCTAGGTCAATTTCTTACAAGTCGTCATATTGTTAAAAAGAGTTTTTAAAAAAACTGGTATTTCTGGTGCCAGTAATGGTTCTGACGACATGTTGTGGAATAGTGAAAATGAAGATGTGCTATCTGAGCCAGATATAAATGAAAAAAAGTGATCATAGTGACGGAAGTGAGACCGCAGAATAGTCAGAGAAAAGAAACAATGAAACAATACATTGTAGGCCCAATGAAACCGTGGTATGTATCCAGTTCATTCACAAATTACTGCATACCTATATAACTTTTACATAATACTACATGGTTTCCCTTCCTTTCTGAATTCCTAGAAGCACAACTCGCATAACTCCCTCCCCAGTGTTTTCAAGCAAATTATTCGAGAAAAAAAAAGGGGGGGGGGGAATTACGCGATAAAATACGGTATATACGCCAAGCTTTGAAACGCACTTCTTTATACAGATTCAGCACTACATCTTTCTGAAAGTCGTCCAGATTCGAAATCCGTTTTTCTGTCTTACGGTGTTTTCTGTGGGATTTAAACAAGTGCCGCCCGGATTCAGAAGTGGTTATTTTACCTTGTTACACTATGCGCGACAATGAGTGTTCACTTACATTGTATGCTTTAGCTGTTAGCGCCCGGCTCTTTTAAATACAATGTTCGGACGCACTTCTTCTGAGGACAATTCTTCCAAAAAAGTGTAAACACTGAAAATAATAGCCCGCACATCTGAATGCAATACTTTTCCTTTCGATTTACTTGTCTGTAAGCCGCTGGTATCAGGTTTTGGTAATGCCATATTTCTTAGCAACAAAACGAGTTACAGTAATTATAAGACACAGGTAACACTGTGACACTATGTCAGACTTGGAACACGCATAAGAATAAACTAGATTCCTTTTCCTTTCCTGCATACATCTCACTCCTTGAGAAGAAAGATAGTTTAGACGATAAATAAACAATCATGATACAAAGCAAGTGTCGTTTGCTATCGCTGAACGCAGCGTTTCTTCAATCACTCGTATCTTGGGCTACAGGCCACCTAAAATTTTGCTTCTTGGGCAGTCAGCTTCGACATTTCTAGCCCTTTGCAATGGAACTCTTTGTAATAACGAGCTGTTGCTGGATTTGATGAGCGCAAAGAGAAAAGTGAAAAGCAAATATTGCGCCAGACAGCGCGTTACCGAACTGGGCAACGTCGCCTCTCTAGGATGGGCTATTTGCTCTCACACACCTTCTTCTAGCTCCGCCTCGTGTGCCTTCTTATTCCGTACGGTCTTTAGTAAGTAGAGGAAGTATTGTATTCCACCCAAAAATTTGATGTCAAGATTTCACCAGAAATATATGTTTTGAGGCCCCCTGAATTAAAAAAAAAAAGCATTTTTAGGAAAAGGCCCGTGTCTGTCTCTCTCTCTGTGTGTGTGTGTGTGTGTGTGTGTGTGTGTGTGTGTG